>CM039119.1:36028157-36041011 GCA_022036555.1 Microstegium vimineum | reverse complement strand
TCCTAAGTATTAATCCTGCATTCCCTTACCCTCCCGACTCCCAGCTCCCGGTCTCCTACACGCGCAGCCGCTCGCCCCTCCCCACGCCTCTCGGTCTCCCGCACGTAGCCACTCACCCTCTCCCCATGTGTCCATGCCTCCCATCCTCCCGCATGCAGCGCTCGCCTTTTTGGCTCTCCGCCTCTCCCCAGGCTCTCCGGTTTCCTTCCCCTCAACTTCCCCACGTGTAGGGGCAGTGTAGCGTGGAGGAGCTTGGAGCTCCACTCTAGCGCCCATAGGAGACCGCGCCTCCTCCTCGGCTTCCCCATGTCGTGCTTCTCCGAGCTCTGCTCCGCCACGCGACCATGCCTCCTCCACGTCGTGCCGCCCCCACACAACCGCGCCTCCATCCTCGTGCCTCGCCGCCACATGACTCGCGTAGGCGCAGCTTCCCAACCTCCCTCTCTCCCAGTTGAAAGGTCCTAGATGGCTAGAGGGGGTGAATAGCCTAATAAAAAATCTACAAATCACTAGAGCAAAAGGTTAGATGACAATTAAGCGAAGCCTTTTGCTTTAGCTCTACTAGGGGTGCGAAGCCACCTATCCAATGCAATTCTAGTTAGCTAAGTGCCTAACAAACAATAGCAAGAACCTAAGGCACTTAGCTCAAGCTAGCAAGAACAACTAACAAGAGAAACTAACTAGCAAGCTAACTAGGCAAGATAAGAAAGATAAGTGCAAGAGATAGAGGTGATTGATATACCAATGCCTTGTGATGTATGGATGTCAATATAGAGAGCCAATCACAAAGAAAACCAATGAGTAGCCGGGAGACAAGATGAACACGATGATTTTTCTCCCGAGGTTCACTTGGTTGCCACCAAGCTAGTCCCCGTTGTGTCGACTACTCAAGTGGTGTTTCGGTGGCTAATTGGCAATTCATAAGCCAAGCCCACTACCCGGGCGCCACAAGAAACCACCCAAATGAGAGTAACTCAATGACACGAGCAATCCACTAGAGTTACCCTTTGGTGCTCCACCGAGGTGGGTACAAGCCCTCTCACAATCGATGAAGCCGGCCACGAACAATCACCAACACGTGCCGAAGCTTCTCCTCAATCGCCAAGCCGTCTAGGTGTTGGCAAACACCAAGAATAATAAGAAATCCCGCGGCGATGACGATGACCAAGTGCCACTAAGATGCAATGCAATGATCAAAGCACTTGGATCACTCAAACTCTCACAAATATGCAATCAAGAGTGAAGAGAGTGAGTTGTGTCCGTGCCGATGCTGTTTTTGCTTAGGGTCCGGACCACTGATAGCGTCCGGACCCTTCACCAGCCGAGCTGCAGAGCCTCTGTTTTCTAGTCCGGACGCGCGAAGCTGGGTGTCCGGACCAATGCGCATGCGTTCGGTCGCCCTGCAGTTTGAAAAACGTCGTTCCCGCCTTCACAGGGAGCCACCACGTCGCCTCCGGACCTATGAAATAGTAGCGTCTGGTGCTTCTTTTTCTTGCGTCCGGATCCAACTCAGAGAGCATCCAGAGAACGCATTTACTCCGGACGCGCGTCCGGTGCTCTGCGTCCGGACCATACTCAGCGTCCGGTCGCTACGCAGAGAGCATTCAGAGCCTCCAAAACATCCGGACGGTTGTCCGGTGCCTGCGTCCGGACCTTCATCAACGTCCGGACCTCCTGTCCAGAAAGTCCGAGAGCTAGGGTAAGCCTCCGGTCGCATCTCCATTGGTCTGGACCGTGTCTTGCCAGCGTCCGGACCCTGCGTCCGGAGCCCTTATGAGTGCCAGACCGAGAGGCCTCTTCTTCTCCAAGCTTTCATATGCTAACACCTTGTGATCCATGCCTTTGTTCACCTATGTTAGCTTTTTCATGATTTTATCTTGGATTTAATTCTATGTTTCATGTCACTTGGGTTCATTTTAATTAGCATGCAATGCAAACCTAGTGGCACATGATAACCGCAATCGAAACGAGTTTTTCGTTCTTGATAGTACGGCTATCAATCCTAAATGTGATCACACTCTCTATAGTGTCTTGATCACTAAACCAAAAATGCCCTTATGATATACCTTTGCCTTGGGCCATTTTTTTTTCTCTTTCTACTTTTCCTTGGTTCATGAAGCACTTGATCAATGCACCATTGTCATCCTTTTAGCTTCATGTGTCAAGGTGGATTACCCTAGCTAGATCATTCACTTAGCACATAGGGTTAGTCCATAGGTTTCATCAATTAACCAAAACCAAACTTGGGCTTTCAATCTCCCCCTTTTTGGTAATTGATGACAACCTTTCATAAAAGAATATATATGATGAAAATTTCCACTTTGGTAGTATTAGCTCCCCCTACATATGTGATATATGAGTTTGGTTCATTTTGATCACATATGCATGAATAATAATTGTGGGAGAGTGAATGCTACCAAATGATGCTAAGGTGTGTAGGATGGACCTTTGAAGCGTGATACCAATCGGAGTGTAATATGAAACCACCCTTAGCACCATGAATGCCTAGAAACCACTTGAAAACACTTGGAGGGGCACACTTGAAATACCACTAGAAAAGATGTTATACTCTAAGCATACTAGTACTTCAAGCATCAAGTCAATTTAGTTTCTAGCAATCACCACACAAGCATATCATGAATGTAAGTACATATGCAAGCAAGCACTTATGAATGCACAAAGATATGCAACAAGTTATTCATAGGCTTGCTCCCCCTACTTGTGTGCTTTCATTTTTCAAAATTTTCAAAATTATTTTTCTTACTACTTACTTCTCCCCTTTGCCATCTATTATCATAAAAGAGGTGCTCAAAGAATTGATTATTGGAGAGAAGCTTAGTTGTGGCTCAGTCTAGATTACTTGTTCAATATAGATAACTCGGTTTAAACCATGAACAAGCTTCTTCACACATCCTAGAATGGTTATCTTGCCCATGTTGAGTTAAACCAATTGAAGGTCATAGTCTAGATCAAGCACTAGGATAGCAAGCCCACAAACATGTCATATGCTACCACTAGATCAAAACAAGCATAGAAGCAATAGTGGTACCATATAAGCATCAAATTCATTTGGTTTTTCATGAATGATCCTAATGAGTTGATGTCTAGATGCACTAACAAGTCCTAATAGAGGATGAATGACATATCAATCAACTTGTACCTTGCTTTGCTCGAAGGAGAGGCATGTCATATAAGAGGGGTGCATCAACACATGTTTGAATAATCAAGAATGTTCAATTCATTCCTTAGCTTGCAAAACCTCTTCTCATCTAATGGCTTGGTGAATATGTCGGCAAGTTGATCATCGGTACCAACACTTGTGATCTTGATATCACCTTTTTGTGTTGATGATCCCTTATTAAGTGGTGCCTCACATCAATGTGCTTGGTTCTTGAATGTTGAACTGGATTGTTGGTTAGCTTCACTGCACTTTCATTGTCACATAGCAATGGCACTTGCTTGAAATTGATTCCATAGTCATTCAAAGTTGCCTTCATCCAAAGCAATTGAGCACAACAACTTCCCGCACTTATGTATTCGGCTTCGGCGGTAGAGAGTGTCACACTATTTTGCTTCTTTGATGACCAAGATACAAGTGACATGCCTAGCATTTGACATGTGCCCGATGTGCTCTTTCTATCAATCTTGCATCCCGCATAGTTGGAGTCCGAATATCCAATCAACTCAAAGTTAGACCCCTTGGGAT
Organism: Microstegium vimineum; assembly: GCA_022036555.1. Taxonomy (NCBI): domain Eukaryota; kingdom Viridiplantae; phylum Streptophyta; class Magnoliopsida; order Poales; family Poaceae; genus Microstegium; species Microstegium vimineum. The sequence continues at coordinate 36,037,305 of CM039119.1, read as the reverse complement.
ACCACAATCCAACATCTTGTGTATGCTTCAAGTACCTCAATACCCTCTTTGTAGCCTTCAAGTGACTTTCTCTTGGAGAGGCTTGGAATCTTGCACACATGCATACACTAAACATCACATCCGGCCTAGAAGTGGTCACATAGAGTAGGCTTCCAATCATAGACTGATACAACTTTTGATCCACCATGTTGCCACTAGCATCACTATCCAAGTGTCCATTAGTGCCCATAGGAGTGCTAATTCCTTTTGAATCTTTCAATCCAAACTTTTTCATCATATCCTTGATGTACTTGCCTTGTCTCACAAAGGTGTCATTCTTCAATTGCTTGATTTGAAGACCTAGGAAGTAGCTAAGTTCACCAATCATTGACATTTCAAACTCATTTGCCATCATCTTGCCAAACTCTTCACAAAAATCTTGATTGGTTGAACCAAATATGATGTCGTCCACATAGATTTGGAGCACAAATAGATCCTTGCCAAGCTTCTTGATGAAGAGAGTAGTATCAACCTTACCCATTATGAACCCTTTGGATAAGAGAAAATCCCTCAATCTTTCATACCATGCTCTAGGTGCTTGCTTCAAGCCATATAAAGCCTTCCTCAACTTGTACACATGGTTGGGCTTCTTGTCATCTTCAAAACCGGGAGGTTGCTCTACATATACTAGCTCATTGATGTATCCATTCAAGAAAGCACTCTTCACATCCATTTGGTATAGCTTGATGTTGTGTGCACATGCATAGGCCAATAGTATTCTTATTGCCTCTAATCTTGCAATGGGTGCATAGGTTTCTCCAAAGTCAAGACCTTCAACTTGTGTGTAACCTTGAGCTACCAATCTTGCTTTGTTTCTCACAACTATACCATCTTGGTCTTGCTTGTTTCTAAATACCCATCTTGTGCCAATCACATTGTAGTTCTTGGGTCTTTCAACTAGTTCCCAAACTTAGTTTCTAGTGAAATTGTTGAGTTCTTCATGCATAGCATTGACCCAATCAACATCTTGTAGGGCTTCTTCAATCTTTGTGGGCTCTATAGATGACACAAAGGAATAGTGTTCACAAAAGGATGTCAATCTTGATTTTGTTTGAACACCACTTGTAATATCACCAACTATTTGATCAATGGGGTGATCTCTTGCAATGTTGGTAGGTTGGAGGATTGGAACTTGATTGCTTGCACTTGGTTGAGATGAACTAGCAACTTGTTGATCTTGCACTAAAGAGTTACTAGCTTGCACATGAGGTGAGTTGAGCACTTGATCTTTGTCATCTTCTATGTCAATTACTTGCTTTGTCCTAATGTCACAAATATCCATGTTCTTCATTGCATTAGCCAATTGAGATCCACTCACATCTTCTAGATTCTCATGATCATCTTGTGAGCCATTGGTTTCATCAAATTCAACATCATGAACCTCCTCAAGTATACCACTAGCCAAATTCCGTACTCTATAGGCTTTGCTTGTGGTTGAGTAACCAAGTAAGAACCCTTCATCACATTTCTTGTCAAACTTCCCAAGTCTTGTGCCCTTCTTCAAGATGTAGCATTTGCACCCAAAGACTCTAAAGTATGCAATGTTGGGCTTTCTTCCATTCACTAGCTCATATGGTGTCTTCTCCATCAATGGGTGACAATATAGCCAGTTGCTAGAGTAGCAAGCGGTGTTGATAGCTTCGGCCCAAAAGGAGTGACTCACATTGTACTCACTAAGCATAGACCTTGCCATATCAATCAATGTTCTATTCTTCCTCTCAACAAGGCCATTTGATTGTGGAGTGTACTTGGCCGAGAATTGATGCTTGATTCCAAGCTCATCACATAGCTCATCAACTCTTGTATTCTTGAATTCACTTTCATTGTCACTTCTCACTTTCTTGATGGTAGTTTCAAACTCATTGTGACATCTCTTGACAAAAGATTTGAAGGTGGCAAATGTATCACTCTTGTCATTGAGAAAGAATACCCAAGTGTATCTTGTAAGATCATCCACTATCACAAATCCATACTTGTTCCCACCGATGCTAGTGTATGTAGTTGGTCCAAATAGATCCATGTGCAACAACTCAAATGCTCTACTAGTGCTCATCATGCTCTTCTTGGGATGGGTGTTACCAACTTGTTTGCCGGCTTGACAAGAGCTACAAAGTTTGTCCTTCTCAAATACAACATCTTTCAAGCCTCTCACTAAGTCATGCTTGATCAATCTATTCAATTGCTTCATGCCAACATGACCAAGTCTTCTATGCCATAACCAACTCATACTTGATTTAGTGAGCAAGCAAGTTGACAATTGAGCTTCACTAGCATTGAAATCAACTAGGTAGAGGTTCTCATATCTATAGCCCTTGAAGATCAAGTTTGAACCATCAACACTAATAATCTCAACATCATCTACCCCAAATATGCATTTGAATCCAAGATCACACAATTGAGCCACGGATAGCAAATTGAAGTTCAAGCTCTCAACTAGCAAGACATTGGATATGCTCAAGTCATTTGATATTGCAATCTTACCAAGATCCTTGACCTTTCCCTTGCCATTATCACCAAATGTAATACTATCAATGCCCTCATTGGTGTTGGAGTTGATTGATTTGAACATTCTAGAATCCCCGGTCATGTGTTGAGTGCACCCACTATCAAGCACCCAATGCCTTCCTCCGGCTTTGTAATTTATTTACAAAACAAATTAGTTCTTCTTAGGTACCCACACTTGTTTGGGTCCTCCAAAATTAGTGACCAAGGATTTTGGCACCCAAATGGCCTTCTTCTTTGGGCCAACAATGGGTGTGCCAACATACTTAGCCTTTACACCATCTCTCCCTTTGGTAAGCATGTAACATGAATCAAAATGCATGGAGGTAGATTTAGCAAACTTGATTTGGCTCATGTTAAGTTTGCAATATTGGTTAACATGCCCCACTTGCTTGCAACTATTGCAATATCGACCATTGCTTCTCACAAAGCTAGGCCTTGGAGTTACAAAGGCGGCCTTGCCTTTCTTGGGGGTATAGCCCAATCCCTCTTTGTAGTGGGAAAATCTTTGGCTACCCAAGCACTTTAGCAAGCGGGCATCTCCACCATATGCCTTACTCAAAGCATGAGTGAGTTCATTAACATCATTTTTCAATTTTTCATTTTCACTCACTAGTGTAGCATCAACCTTTGAGCTCTCACTAGTGGATGTGCAAGTGGATGTGCTACATTGTGTTTTGGTTGGGGTGACAATGATAGGAGTGAAAAATGATTCATCAAGAATATCACAAGTGACTCCAATATCACATGATGCCACAACCTTATCCTTATTTTGTTCAAGGAGCGAGGAGTGAGCTTTTTCAAGCTTGTAGTGAGTCCTCTCAAGCTTCTCATGGGCTTCTATTAGCCTCTCATGAGTGCCATTGAGCTCATCAAAGGATTGTTCAAGAGCCTTAAGCTTCTTGTTCAATTCTTTGCACTCCTTCCTCTTTGTCTCAAAGCAAGCATAAGTTTGCTTCATCATATCTACTAGTTCTTCCTTGGAGTACTCCTCCTCATCATCACTACTATCATCATCACTATCACTATCATCATGAGATTGTACCTTAGATGGCTTAGCCATGAAGCATGATGGAGTATCATAGATGGATGGCTTGTTGATAGCAATGCTAGCCAATGCCTTCTTCTTGGATTTCTTCCTCTCATCATCACTAGAGTCATCATCGGAAGAGTCACTACTATCCTAAGTCACCATATAAGATTCACCCTTCTTCTTCTTGGTGAATGAAAGCTTCTTATCTTCTTGTCATGCTTGCTCTTCTTCTTCTCATCATCATCACTATGATTGGGACAATCCGCAATCATGTGACCGGTGCTCTTACCCTTGTAGCACCTCTTCTCATAATCTTTGCTCTTGAAGTTGTCTCTTCTCTTTCTAGCACCATAGCCCTTCTTCTTCATGAACTTGCCAAACTTGCGCACAAAGAGGGCCATCATCTCATCATCAAGGTCACTTGCTTCTTCATCATCACTTGATTCTTGCTTCTTTGCTTTGCCCTTGCTCTTGGATGATGATGTCTCGAAAGCTAAGCTCTTCTTTTCTTTCTTTTCTTCCTTGACCTATTCTTCTTCACTTTCTTCATTGTATTGCTCTTCGGTCATGATTTCACCAAGTACTTCATTGGGAGTGATCTTGTCCAAACCATCTCTCCTAATTATTTGCCTCAAAGTTTTGTATTTCTTGGGCAAACAACCAAGGAAGCGGTTTGAGAAGTCTTCATCCTTGACCTTCTCACCCAAGCTCTTGAGATCATTGATGATCACTTGGAGACAATTAAACATCTCCGGGATAGACTCATCCTCCTTCATCTTGAAATGAAATAGCTTGTCCTTGAGCATATACAACTTGGCATTCTTTACCGTTGAAGTGCCTTCATAAGTATCTTCAAGTCTTTTCCACACTTTACTTGCCTTGTCAAGATCTTTGATTTGCTCAAACACCATGGAATCAATGCCATTGTAGATCACATTGAGTGTCATGGTATTGCATTGCCGGTTCTCTTGCTCTCTAGGTGTGGGAGCGGCTTCATCAAGAATGACAAAGTCATGTTCGGTCACACTCCACACCTTCTCATGTATTGAGCCTAGATGCATCTTCATCTTCCTCTTCAAATAATCAAATGAAGTTCCATCAAACATTGGCGGTTTGCTCCCCACATGGTTGAATTGTATTTGAGCCATCACTAATACTGAAGGTTGTTAAGCCTTGATAATAGCGGTGACCACGGCTCTGATACCACTTGAAAGGTCCTAGATGGCTAGAGGGGGGTGAATAGCCTAATAAAAAATCTACAAATCACTAGAGCAAAAGGTTAGATGACAATTAAGCGAAGCTTTTTGCTTTCGCTCTACTAGGGGTGCGAAGCCACCTATCCAATGCAATTCTAGTTAGCTAAGTGCCTAACAAACAATAGCAAGAACCTAAGGCACTTAGCTCAAGCTAGCAAGAACAACTAACAAGAGAAACTAACTAGCAAGCTAACTAGGCAAGATAAGAAAGATAAGTGCAAGAGATAGAGGTGATTGATATACCAATGCCTTGTGATGTATGGATGTCAATATAGAGAGCCAATCACAAAGAAAACCAATGAGTAGCCGGGAGACAAGATGAACACGATGATTTTTCTCCCGAGGTTCACTTGGTTGCCACCAAGCTAGTCCCCGTTGTGTCGACTACTCAAGTGGTGTTTCGGTGGCTAATTGGCAATTCATAAGCCAAGCCCACTACCCGGGCGCCACAAGAAACCACCCAAATGAGAGTAACTCAATGACACGAGCAATCCACTAGAGTTACCCTTTGGTGCTCCGCCGAGGTGGGTACAAGCCCTCTCACAATCGATGAAGCCGGCCACGAACAATCACCAACACGTGCCGAAGCTTCTCCTCAATCGCCAAACCGTCTAGGTGTTGGCAAACACCAAGAATAACAAGAAATCCCGTGGCGATGACGATGACCAAGTGCCACTAAGATGCAATGCAATGATCAAAGCACTTGGATCACTCAAACTCTCACAAATATGCAATCAAGAGTGAAGAGAGTGAGTTGGGGGCTATCTCAAGAAAGCACAATGAGTGAGAATGAATGAGAGGTGCAAGAGTGTTGCTTGAGCTGTCCAAAAGCACTTATATAGCCCTCCATCAAAAGCTAGCCGTTTTGCCCCTTCATCCTGCCTTTCTGCGCCAGTCCGGATGCTGTTTTTTCCTAGGGTTCGGACCATTGATAGCGTCCGGACCCTTCACCAGCCGAGCTGCAGAGCCTCTGTTTTCCAGTCCGGACGCGCGAAGCTGGGTGTCCGGACCAATGCGCATGCGTTCGGTCGCCCTGCAGTTTGAAAAACGCCGTTCGCGCCTTCACAGGGAGCCACCACGTCGCCTCTGGACCTATGAAGTAGTAGCGTCTGGTGCTTCTTTTTCTTGCGTCCGGATCCAACTCGGAGAGCATCCAGAGAACACATTTACTCCGGACGCGCGTCCGGTGCTCTGCGTCCGGACCATACTCAGCGTCCGGTCGCTACGCAGAGAGCATCCAGAGCCTCCAAAACATCCGGACGGTTGTCCGGTGCCTGCATCTAGACCTTCATCAACGTCCGGACCTCCTGTCCAGAAAGTCCGAGAGCTAGGGTAAGCCTCCGGTCGCATGTCCATTGGTCCGGACCGTGTCTTGCCAGCGTCCGGACCCTGCGTCCGGAGCCCTTATGAGTGCCAGACCGAGCCGCCTCTTCTTCTCCAAGCTTTCATATGCTAACACCTTGTGATCCATGCCTTTGTTCACCTATGTTAGCTTTTTCATGATTCTATCTTGGATTTAATTCTATGTTTCATGTCACTTGGGTTCATTTTAATTAGCATGTAATGCAAACCTAGTGGCACATGATAACCGCAATCGAAACGAGTTTTCCGTTCTTGATAGTACGGCTATCAATCCTAAATGTGATCACACTCTCTATAGTGTCTTGATCACTAAACCAAAAATACCCCTATGATATACCTTTGCCTTGGGCCATTTTTGTTTTTCTCTTTCTTCTTTTCCTTTGTTCATGAAGCACTTGATCAATGCACCATTGTCATCCTTTTAGCTTCATGTGTCAAGGTGGATTACCCTAGCTAGATCATTCACTTAGCACATAGGGTTAGTCGATAGGTTTCATCAATTAACCAAAACCAAACTTGGGCTTTCACCAGTGGGCCTTGGACCGGCATAGCCTGTATTTGTGGTCGTGCTTAACTGGTCGGCACTACACGTAAAAAGGCCCATAGTGCCATGTCAAGGCTAAATGTTAGGCATAAGGCCCGGTGAGGCATGGCCCGGTGAGGCACGGCCCGTAGGGCCCAGCGTGTGTATGTCAACCCGACCCCTTGCGGGTCATGCCTAGCCCGTGCCCGGGCCATGCCGAGCAAAGATGGCCCGTTGGCCATCTTTACCCTTAGGACAACTGATGAAAGTATGGGGGTCCCGATCTTTCGGTGGAGATAGATAGCTTCGATTTCACTATAGAGACATTCACAATCTGACTACAACCATCAAAGAACAAGTAGAACAATCACTCAATTGAAAATAAGAGATGAAGGTTCAGATATGAATCACAATAAGTTGGGGTTCTGAATCAAGTAGAACATATGGTCTAGTCGACACACGTGTCTACAAGGAAGCAGCAACAGCTAAACTTTCATCTAAACAAAACCCAATCTGTTTGTAGCGGCTCTAAGGGAATATAAGGAGAGGGGTGGATGACCACAAGGGTCCTGGGGTGGTCCTACAACCCTAGGATGAGCCCCTAATGGACTCAAGTTGATACACGAGCCATAGGCCCAAAAAAATGGTGACGCAACACCGTTGGCAGAAAAGGTCTCGACATTAAATCGTCGACTGCGGTCGCATCTAGTAAGATATATGTATTAGTCCAAACCCATTGGAAAGCAGACTTGATAATCTTTCCAAAAAGTGTTAGAACGTACAAATCGGAGTCCATATGAAGTCGTGGCAACCGTCGCAAGTTTGGACTCTTCTGCAGTCCGAATTCAACTTCCAAAATGTGTTGGACTTGGACTCTTTTTTTGGATCCAAAGTGACGTGCTGGCCTGGTGGAGGACGTTAGGAACAGTTGGGTTTGGTCCCTAATTAACTTCATTAATCATTCGTGCTTTCCATATGCAATCTAACATTTCCTTAATCCATGTAAGCAATTCTGAAAATGAAAACATACACACTTCATGGTGCAGCACCCATTCATCAAATATATCAATGATAAACCTTATATAGAAGAGTTACGCCTTTGGTTTAGAAGTGATTAACATGGTCATATTTAAGCTAGTGATGTCCTCACCATTCTCCCCTTCTTGACAGCAAACCGTCCTCGGTTTGACCACTGTTGGAGGATGTGGTGTAGGTAAAAGCAAATCGTGCTCCCCTTCTTGATATGTATTGTGTTTCTTCATAATAAAACTAGAGAAACTCGAGATGACATGGTTATGGTTATTGCATACCTCTAATTGATCACATCTTTTCACAATAAAAGAAAATTACCAAACTGAACAAATGTAAATTCGATGTACCATATACTCCTCTTTACAAGTATATTTTCCAATAGCATGAAAACTAACATTAGAAGAACATGGCACTTTAAATCTACCAATCAGTTTATTCTACAAATAGCTAAGCTCACAAAGATCATCGAACTCAATGTACAAAAAAGGAATGTACAAATGACAACAATTGAGCTTCTTCATTTTCATTTACAATATGAACAATATGTTAGAATTCAGCACTCATTGATTTACAATTTTTAGTTTAATTCAGTAGTTGCAGTATGGATATAAATGATGCATTATCACACAACTCTTCTTTGTCACAAGGAAAATCAAGCATATCAAAGTTTAACAAAGGAAATTAGTGTCCGGTTCCACAACTGATTGATCTATGATATCAAGATTAGTGGACAAATGTAGTTCAACTAAAACATGCTCACCTTGGTTTATGTTACAACCATTGGACATACCTTGGATGCTCATCTCAAATGGTGTAGGTGCACCTAGATTCACGCTCTCTTTAAATGTTTCACCTCCTATCTCAAATTGATCAATGTCCATAATATATTATCGCCTACTTGCTGCAAATGATTAGTAATAGAAGAGACAAATGCTTCTATGGTATTTGTATGATCATTTTGTAGAGTTATTTCAGAATCACAAGCAAGATCAAACAACTCATCAAAAGTCTTATAATGTTTATTAACAAGAATATACTGAATTTGCACATTAAGACCTTGCAAAAATCTATGTTCTAGAAACTCATCGTTTTCTTCAAATCCACAACGTAGCAAACATAATTTTAGTCTATCCAAGTATTCTGCTACAGTTTTGTTTTCTTGTTTTATAGATTGCAATTTTTCATACAAAATATCATAATAATAGTTAGGAACAAAAACATCTCTAAAATGCCTTTTCACATATTTCCATGATTGAGGAGCATTAGCAAATCTACAAAGGTGTTTCCACTCAGTTAAAGCATACTTGATAAGAACACTTGAAGCAATGCTAACCTTTCGTTTTTCAGATATATCATACTTTTTAAATTCCTTGTCTACATGTACCTCCCATTCAATATATG